>OV277874.1:34466424-34476424 GCA_922989275.2 Gari tellinella | reverse complement strand
TAATCCAACACTGAAGGTAGAGTAATTGTAATGTAAAAATGATATTATGAATGGATACTACATGTAAATCCCGTGTCTTGTATGAAATATGAAGGCTTTTCGCCATCTCTTCTTGAAAATATTTGAAATACTGTATATAGCCTTACAGGTAGGAAAATATGCGAGAAAGTTAAAAGACAAATATTAGTAGTATATGCGCCTCTTTGGGTGTAAATAAATCGACGCCATTTTGGATGACCTACTTTCTAAAAATAGAAAAAGCACGTGGGTCTATATTTAGCCCAGGGTGAAGGTCTTGTGGGGGTAGCCATATTGGATTTGGGTTTGAACGGAAAAAAAAGCGGCCATGCTGAATTATTGAATTTTCACCAATCTGGGTCTACACGGTATACAGAACTGACCTGTTTACGATCTGTTAAGATAGTCACGGACATTGAGCGTCAGGTTCTTCCCTATCAGAGGGGAATCTTAGAGGTCTTGCATATAACGTGTGTTCACATCGATGTTTTCAGTTCAAATGACTGAGATGTTTCTCCTTCATGCGCGGATAGAGGGCGCAATGTTTAAAATGACAGCATCGCTATATTTAGCTGGCCGGTGTTACAAGTATTGCATCAGCCGAGAAAAGGCCTAGGGCATTAACCCCCGACCAGGGAGAGCAAATGGCAGTCAAGCGTAATCAACAAGACATTAAAAAGCCATTAACTGCCGGAAATGAAGGCAATTCAGAGACACAGTTCCGTGAGAACTGAATGTATAGCAGTCAGGGCCCGTGAGAACATGCCTAGTTCACAGGGATGGATAAAAATAGATATTGTGTCATACCTTAAAATAAACGATGTCAGTGCAGACGACGAAAGACGGCTAAGGGGGATAGGTGCTAAGTAGAGGTTTTCAAAGGGTATTGCTTAGCTTATAGAGGGTATGGTTTTATAGGTCCATTTTTTCTGTACATAGTCCCCATACCGTTGTTCACGGAGAGTCTTTTAATCAAGCAGACATCATCTTACAGCATATTGGGTTTTACCCCCAGTAAATAGCCTGCCCTAACCCGTTAATTAGCAAGACTTGTCCAGACACGTTTTACAGCGCGCATGCGTTGTCCACGGATAAGACCTACCAAAGCAGACAGCATGTTACAGCATGTTCACCCCGAGTGAATTGCTTGTCCTGACCAGACTTGTTCAGACACCTTTTACCGGGCGCATGCGTGAAGGGCCTATAATCGACGTTATAAATAGACATGGGAATTCTTTCCACTCTCATACGATGTCCAGTCGTTGAATGGGAAACACCGAAAAACAACACAGTAGAATACGCTGAAGGTAAGTGTTTACAAATGAAACAGTTAATGAAAAACAGTATTTAAATCAAGACTCTACGGTCATAGTTTTACGGAAGACTTCGTCTGCTTTAACCCCTCTTAACCCTTATACCGCTGACTATTTTATCTATTAAACTTTTTCCAGCATCGTCTGCTTAAGAGAGCGTAGGAAGCGGTCTTTTTTTCATTCAAGTAACAGTTCGAAAAAGTTAAAGTGTTTCTTTTATTATTATAAATGGTTATCTGAGTTTCATAATAAACCTGAAAAAGAGAGGAATTACTGTACATGTAAAAGTTCACGGTTTTAGACTTTAACTACACAGTAAGCATGAGGCAGACATCTGTTTTCACTTCTAACAGGTCGTTAGGGACCAATTCGTTTCTCAGGGAGCCTGGGGAACTCATTATCTCATTAGGGTCCCCCTCTCTCTCTGCAGCATTATACACACATCTCAATGTTTTGCTGTAGATTTTTAACAAAACTGTAATTGACGTTAAACACAGGTAGTGTATTTATACATTTCCTTAACCCTTTACCCCATATCTATGACCACTTAAAGCAGGCTGAAAGTAAAGCAGAATGCGCCTTGGCCGACACATTCTGAGCGTTTTGCTGTAACCTTTATCCTGCTGACACAGTACGTGCAACACACGTTTTTTTTTTAAAACTACCCCATAGCACGTTTCTAGCTTTGAAGGTAGATGACTACTTAAAGATTAGAAAAGCTCAAAAAGGAAGCATATCAATGAAAATGACCGTAGTCTCTTTTCTCTATTGGTGAACGTTTTAACGCTGTTATCTTATTTCTTTTAGGTACCTATGGTGAGCTCTTATCATCGGCTTTAAGTTTGAAGTAACTTTCACCATATATTGTCTGTCATTCTCGAGTTATGCCCCTTTACCGATATTTTAAACCTAATGATCAAACTTCACGTAACCCTATGATTTATAGACTGTTCGAAAGAACACGTCGCGCTGATCAAAAATATATCTGGATGTGTGGCTCTAGGTTGCATAGTTCGCGAGTTACGGGGGTTTTAAAATGTCACCTATGACGTCATCAACTAGAATGAACATATTTAAATCCTTCTCTCTCCTTTCGTTTTAGACCGAATCTCGTCGTGTTTGGTCTCGTTAGAAAGGTCTCGAGACCACCTATCGACTGACGTACTCCAACCGGAAGTCACTCTTCCTTGAAACCGGAAGTGACGTATTTCTCTTATAAAATGTCGTATTTCCTTTATTACTCGACAAATGGGTGCAATTGAGGTCTCGTTCGATAGGATGTCGGTTAGAGACAAGTCTGTATGTGCGTTACTCAAATTAACCACAATCCGATAAATGTATTTGGTTCTCCCGGACAATAATACTAACAAATAAATCAATAAATACCTCATTCTACCGTGTGTACTCCTCGACGTCTTGAGCGCAAATGACTGATTATCCAGTGTTCTTCTCTTTACTGCGTGCGCATGCGCGGTATTGTACGTATAGCTATTTTTAGAACTAGACATGTTCAGACAAGTAGACAAGACTTTAATCAGAAATATAACACGATGTTACTGTATTTTGAACTATACATGTTCAGACAAGTCCTTAATCCCTTTTCAAAGTTAATCCCTTAAGAGTAGACAGTTAGTCTGGGTTCTATTGACTCGGCACAGGATATGGGAACAATGGCTTAATATTGCCGTCTGCGCTACTACTACTACATTTGCTATTATTACTATCATCATTAGTAGATACTCTTACTACAAATTCTGCTACTACTACTACTACTACAACAACAACTACTACTACTACTTCTACTACTACTACTCCTCCTACTACGATTAATACTGCTATCATTATTATTATTAACTTCAACAACGACGACAACAACAACAACAACAACAACAACAACTACAACAACAACAACAACAACAACGACAACAACAACAACAACAACTACTACTATTACTATTACTAATACTACTACTTTTATTATAATTATTATCATTCTTTTAACTACTACTACTTTTACTACTCATGATCTCGGTTTAAATGAGATGTTACATATAGAAATAATAAGACGTGTCACCCTTACTCTTTACTGTAGTACACTTAGTTTCACATCCCTTACACCCTAGACGTGTCTATATTTACTGTTCGCTGATCATTTGCGCTCGTCTGGTTTCGTCCGCGATGGTTACTATGACGTAACGTTCTCGTAAGATGACGGGTATCAAAGAATGATGTAGTCTTAGTAATGTCTTTTTTCTGGACACGTTGACGCTTTCACTAGCCAGTGTTCTCAATAGCCTCCGTTCTCTCGCGAACGTTTGGCTGTCGCGTCTTAGGGGATTGATAGTCCCATCCACGATACGTTTGATAACTTCGCTAAGGGCTTCGGTTTCAACTGATCTTCAACCGTATCGTTGTCATATGCGGGATGTCTTAACTGGAACAGTCGAAACCGTACAGCTGGAGATTCCTGGATCCCCATAGTGACTGCAAAATTTATCAGTTCATCCGCATTGGTGTAAGAGTTGACCATGATCTCGAAAGTTTTCGCAATTATGTCCATGTTGTCGGTTCTGAAATGAGAATGAAAAAGACCTGTAATACGTCTTCTTATATACTTCCACTGAATTTCATTCTCAATATTGGCGTTTGATTGGTCTTCTAAAAATAGATCTTACATCATTTCTAAGAATAACCACACTGAGTGCCCTTTTAGATGACATACTTTCTAAAAATAATCACATCGAGTGCCTTCTAACATTGTCTAAGAATTGGACACAAGGACAGTCTCATTGGAAAGCACAGTGTACAAGAGGAAACAAGGTATAATTTATGTTTTTTATTTAATCTATGATGAGATCAGAGGTCAAGGGCATACAGAGTTATATTAAGTAGGAGACGCTTTACCACTGAAAATGATACGGACACAACGCATTTGGTTTGTTTACAGGTTGTAGTGTAGAAGATAGAGCCTAATTAGCTTTTATTTTTCTCTTATGAAGGTCAGAGATCAAGGTCAAGGTCAGTGTCATGCATAGTTATGTTTAGCATGGAACCCTCAACCAAAAAGGTATCGATACAGTAAATATGGTCTCTCTAGCAGAAGTCTATTTTTGTTGTTTTATAATGAATTATCGAGTATTAATTACTGTATCTGGTATCAATTCAGAGTAAAACAATTTCAATAGAACGATTTCTGGATTTAAAATGATGAAATTGTGATGTTTACACATCATTAGAAAAAATTGATATTTCTGAGTAGTATATGCGCCTCTTTGGGTGTAAATAAAGATGATGTAATCGACGCCATTTTGGATGACCTACTTTCTAAAAATAGAAAAAGCACGTGGGTCTATATTTAGCCCAGGGTGAAGGTCTTGTGGGGGTAGCCATATTGGATTTGGGTTTGAACGGGTAAAAAGCGGCCATGTTGAATTATTGAATTTTCACGAATCTGGTTCTACACGGTTTACAGAACTGACCTGTTTACGATCGGTTAAGATAGTCACGGACATTGAGCGTCAGGTTCTTCCCTATCACAGGGGAATCTTAGAGGTCTTGCATATAGCGTGTGTTCACATCGATGTTTTCAGTTCAAATGACTGAGATGTTTCTCCTTCATGCGCGGATAGAGGGCGCAATGTTTAAAATGACAGCATCGCTTTATTTAGCTGGCCGGTGTTACAAGTATTGCATCAGCCGAGAAAAGGCCTAGGGCATTAACCCCCGACCAGGGAGAGCAAATGGCAGTCAAGCGTAATCAACAAGACATTAAAAAGCCATTAACTGCCGGAAATGAAGGCAATTCAGAGACACAGTACCGTGAGAATGTATAGCAGTCAGGGACCGTGAGAACATGCCGAGCTCACAGGGATGGATAAAAATAGATATCGTGTCATACCTTAAAATAAACGATGTCAGTGCAGACGACGAAAGACGGCTAAGGGGGATAGGTGCTAAGTAGAGGTTTTCAAAGGGTATTGCTTAGCTTATAGAGGGTATGGTTTTATAGGTCCATTTTTTCTGTACATAGTCCCCATACCGTTGTTCACGGATAGTCTTTTAATCAAGCAGACATCATCTTACAGCATATTGGGTTTTACCCCCAGTAAATAGCCTGCCCTAACCCGTTAATTAGCAAGACTTGTCCAGACACGTTTTACAGCGCGCATGCGTTGTCCACGGATAAGACCTACCAAAGCAGACAGCATGTTACAGCATGTTCACCCCGAGTGAATTGCTTGTCCTGACCAGACTTGTTCAGACACCTTTTACCGGGCGCATGCGTGAAGGGCCTATAATCGACGTTATAAATAGACATGGGAATTCTCTCCACTCTCATACGATGTCCAGTCGTTGAATGGGAAACACCGAAAAACAACACAGTAGAATACGCTGAAGGTAAGTGTTTACAAATGAAACAGTTAATGAAAAACAGTATTTAAATCAAGACTCTACGGTCATAGTTTTACGGAAGACTTCGTCTGCTTTAACCCCTCTTAACCCTTATACCGCTGACTATTTTATCTATTAAACTTTTTCCAGCATCGTCTGCTTAAGAGAGCGTAGGAAGCGGTCTTTTTTTCATTCAAGTAACAGTTCGAAAAAGTTAAAGTGTTTCTTTTATTATTATAAATGGTTATCTGAGTTTCATAATAAACCTGAAAAAGAGAGGAATTACTGTACATGTAAAAGTTCACGGTTTTAGACTTTAACTACACAGTAAGCATGAGGCAGACATCTGTTTTCACTTCTAACAGGTCGTTAGGGACCAATTCGTTTCTCAGGGAGCCTGGGGAACTCATTATCTCATTAGGGTCCCCCTCTCTCTCTGCAGCATTATACACACATCTCAATGTTTTGCTGTAGATTTTTAACAAAACTGTAATTGACGTTAAACACAGGTAGTGTATTTATACATTTCCTTAACCCTTTACCCCATATCTATGACCACTTAAAGCAGGCTGAAAGTAAAGCAGAAGGCGCTTTGACCGACACATTGTAGCCGTTTTGATGCAACCTTTATCCTGCTGACACGGTCCGTGCTACACACGTTTTTTTTTTAAAACTACCTATAGTACGTTTCTAGCTTTGAAGGTAGATGACTACTTAAAGCAGGCTGAAAGTAAAGCAGAATAATGCCCATGGACCGACACATTCTGAGCGTTTTGCTGTAACCTTTATCCTGCTGATACAGTCCGTGCAACACACGTGTTTTAAACTACCCCATAGTACGTTTCTAGCTTTGAAGACAGATGACTACTTAAAGCAGGCTGAAAGTAAAGCAGAAGGCGCTTTGACTGACACATTGTAGCCGTTTTGCTGTAACCTTTATCCTGCTGACACAGTCCGTGCAACACACGTTTTTTTAAAACTACCCCATAGTATGTTTCTAGCTTTGAAGGCAGATGAATACTTAAAGCAGGGTTAAGCACAGGTAGAGTATTAATACATTTCCTTAACCCTTTACCCCATAGCATGTTTTCTTGTTTTGAAGACAGATGACGACTTAAAAGCAGGTTGCAAGTAAAGCAGATCGAATGAGCCTTGACTGACAAATTCAAACCGTTTTGCTGTAACCTACCGCGAAAAACCCTCTTTCTTTGTGAACTGTGAGAGTTTCATACCAGTATAATTCCCAGATACTAGGGGGCTAAAGTATAAAGTTTTTAACTGAACTCCCCCCATGTTTTGTCACACAATGTGTACATTATCCATTTTATTAAGTTGATCATTTGATATGCTTGACTTTAGACATGTAACAATCTAGTGGTAGTACACATTGATATTAAACATAAAATGCAAATAACAACATGCTGCAGACCACAGATTACTTAGCATGTTAAAGGTTTAGCCATAAAAACAGTAACTATGGCGATCTCGCTCGCACGGTCAGAAGTCACAGATTGAAAAGTCATTAACTCATCAGCAATCCCCATTGTACAGTATTGGCATAAAATGCACAAAATGTTCGAATTTTATCATTTTAAATCCAGAAATCGTTCTATTGAACTGGTTTTACTCTGAATTGATACCAAATACATTGATTAATACTCGATAATTCATTACAAAACAACAAAAATAGACATTCACCTGTAAAGCTCGTTAAAAAGCTATTAAGAATTATTTTCTAGGAGAAATATCAATTTTTTCTAATAACGTGTAAACATCACAATTTCATCATTTTAAATCCAGAAATCGCTCTATTGAACTAGTTTTACTCTGAATTGATACCAAATACATTAATTAATACTCGATAATTCATTATAAAACAACAAAAATAGACATTCACCTGTAAAGCTCGTTAAAAAACTATTAGGAAAGTTTTCTAGCAGAAATATCAATTTTTTCTAATAACGTGTAAACATCACAATTTCATCATTTTAAATCCAGAAATCGTTCTATTGAACTGGTTTTACTCTGAATTGATACCAAATACATTGATTAATACTCGATAATTCATTATAAAACAACAAAAATAGACATTCACCTGTAAAGCTCGTTAAAAAGCTATTAGGAATTATTTTCTAGGAGAAATATCAATTTTTTCTAGGGATGTCAACGGATATTCGGATATCCGGATATTCGGATAGCACCGAATATCCGGATATGAATTCGGTATCCGAATAGCTCTGGACGAACTTTTTTTTTTAATTTCTCTTTTTTTCAACTTATTTGATTTAAATTACGACACCAACCCATTCAAATTCCAATACTACCGCAAGCGTTGACGATTATTTCATTGTCTGCCTGAAGATACAGGTAGCGATCAAACTGTTACATAACCAGTGCAATTACCCATGATCCCCTTTTGTAACATAGCCGAGATAACACGGAAAAGGCGATCTTCAGTCTTGGATTACCTTAAGGCCAATGACAAAGTGTTTGAAGCCTGATCAGCCGGGGTTACCCTGTTTACAATGGCAATAATTGTTTCAGCGTAAACATGTTTGTTGGTGGAAGAATTACGTCATCTCCAATGTATACAGTGGAGAATGTGTTATTCTTTCCCAATAAACGCGTTTACGTTAAAACGTTTATTTCCACTGCAAACAGTAACCCGGCGTCTGATTAGGCTCCAAACTGTTTGCCACTCAGATAAAAATTATTTGTAAGAAATAACTAAAAATTGACATTTTCTACGTTTTAGTGTTTTGCGTTTGCGTTTCGTTTGCGTTTAAACGGGAAAGAATAACGTTTTCTCCACTGTACGCCGATATGTTTGACCTAGCAGGGTGGACTTTCGATGAGGATTTGCATTTCAACTTTGGGGCGGCAGAACGGTCGTTTCTTATCGGAAGTTACCGTACCGTTGTCATCTGCCGTTTTTCCTTATTTCCTCAACGTTACATATTAGTGGAAATTGTGACAGAAGGAGTATAGTGCCGATTGACAAACAGCTTTAATCCAGTTCATACGCGGCATTACGCGGTGTCTGATATGGATTCAATCTGCTTGCAAATGTAAGTCAAGTTTCCTCCCTATAACAAGTCCCTCCGAACAACACACGCAATCGTTGTTTTCCGTAGCTCATTTATGACTATTAAAATTTTTGATTATGTTAATATTTTGCGATATGACAAACAGTACAGAGCCTGATCAGAGGATTTCTTAAATTCGCATAATGTTAGTACAATATCTAGTGAAAATGCATTCACCCGTGTCAAACTGATTGTATCTTGATCAAAAGATTAAACTGTAATTTCTAAATTATAATTTGAAATTTGAAAATGCAATTTGTGATTTGATGAAAAATATCTAGCATTCGCGATACAATCATTATTTATTTGGGTAAATAGGTCACATCACATCAATCAAGGTTTTTTCGCTAACGGATACTTAATTAAACCGCGTGAACCTTTAAATCTCTCGGCAATTGTCGTTGCCCAAACCTGTTGTTATTCTCAGTATACATGTACATGATTGTATATTATTTTGAATTTATTTACGGAAATTCTGAATTGAGTGCTAACAAGTTTGCATCCAGATAAGACACCAAGTACAGTGGAGAATCCGTTATTCTTTCCCAATAAACGCGTTTACGCTAAAACTATTATTTGCAGTGCAAACAGTTTGGAGCCAGATCAGACGCCGGGTAACCCGGCGTCTGATCAGGCTCCAAACTGTTTGCCATCAAGATAAACAAGAATTATCAGAATTGTCTAAAAGTTGTTCTTTTCTACGTTTTAGCGCTTTGCGTTTGCGTACGTTTGCGTTTAAACGGGAAAGAATAACAGATTCTCCACTGTAACTCGGAGTCTCATCTGGATCCGAAATATTTGCCAGTCTAGCTGATTAGAAGCATTTATATTAATTTCAAACTTGAATTAAATAAGAAAAAGTCGAATATCCACCTTTTTAAACGGGCGAATGCTAAATTCAGGGCCAAAATAACATTGAAAGTATATAAATGGTCTTTCTGTTTTAATGTTGTCCCGTAATATATAGGCCTATGAGGCTTATAATTTGTCTAAAAACTACAAATATGTCATACGTTTTATATATACAGTACTGAACCTTATTAAATTAAATTGATAATCGCAAGCGAATCGCCATCGAATTGCCATCGAATTGCCATCGAATCGGGCGCTTCAAAAAACAAATCCTACGTTTGAATATTTTTACGCGAATTTTCAGAAGCGGTTGTGACAAAAATGGAATCGAAAACATTA